>JARKHS020013796.1:0-41782 GCA_030143305.2 Amblyomma americanum
ATTTTCATCCTTATCAAACAGGAAACAACCGCCGGCATCTCCTAGCAAATTTTTAAAACAAAAGTTAAGCCACGCTAAAGCGGTGGCGCTGTAAGCTGTTCCGAGGGGCTAAACAAACACACGCAGCTGATAATGTGAGCATCGTAGCAATAGACGAGCCGCAAACTGACGTAAAAAGCATGAAAGACACAATCGCCGCATTCTAGAAAAGCATGTAGTTGCTGTCCGATAAGTACAGCAAGAACTAAAGACGATAAAACATGAAAGCACTTCAAGGGCATTGCGAATTTTTTTAAAGAACGAGGCCAGTGAACAAGCCAGAAATATTGTGAAAGACATAGATCAACTGAAATGGCAAAACAGAAGCTGAATCCCGAGGTTAACGACAAAAAGAAAACAGATCTCGAAGATGTCAACGTTACCACACTCGCTGCAACCCTTGATCTTCCTGCACTGAAAGACTGACGTAGTTGACATCGTCTGCCCTCAAAAGCGAATAAAACCTCAGATGTAATCGTCCGCTTCGCCCAGGTACCTCTGAGGGGACGGAGGTTCGAGAAACCAACTACGGCAGGAGAAATCATCGACGTACATTCAAGAAAATGTAACCAAGCAAGCATGATGACTTCTATGACTGACGAAGTAGCTGCCGCGAGAATGCGATTTGAAATTTGTTTGGCATAGCAGCGGGAAATTTTTGTTGGCTTTTGTTATAAAACCAAAAGGTTATTTGACTTCTACGGAATAAGTGGTACAAACTTCTGCCAACAGCCTTTTTTCCTTTTATGTATAGTATTCCTGTAGCCTAAGTGGGCATCTTGGAAAGGATATTATCGCCGTAAAGTTATTTCGCATCAAAGCACAATCAGCAAAAAATACGCATGTGCCACTGCAAGTACTTTTTGGTGAGAACAAGTATTCGCAAACATCTCGAATATATTTCTGAGTGCAGCCGAATTAAGAAATTAAAAGTAATTTGTGGAGCTGCTCGAAAATGTGCGTTGTAGCGACCACAGAAGGGTAAAGTCTCGAATTAAATTAGATTTGAGAAGGGATCGAAAAAAAACGGCCGTGGCTTAGCTTGGTTAAGCCTGGTGATTGCGAAGCACGCCGGTTAGAAAGTCGTTCTTCTTCCGTCTCCGTAGCTCGCTGATGCTTCCTCTGCATTCTGCCGAGCTGCCTTGTTCGTAGGCACCATCGTAACATCTGGCTGTATGACTGCCTTGGCGAGAGGAGCGGAGCTGTTTTATACAGCTGGTGTGACGTCACTCTGAGCGTAGCGCCCCTGGTGAGAGGAGCGGGAGTTAGGCCGCCGTTGGTGACTACCGCCCCGCCTCGCGACAGCGTGAGATGGGGCAACACCCTCTCAATGCTAAGGCCTCTCCACCGGCCGCGTGACGTCACGCCAAGGGACCGTGCAGGCCCCGCGCTCCGCGATTTCAGCGCGCCGCGCCCGTCTGCACTATTCGGGTACTGCCGTACGTAGCTGCCTTATAAGTGATTCCTTCATTTTCATTTTTGTCGTTGCTGCAGAAAAGAAATTCGCTAGTTTGTGCGCGCCTTAGGCTATCATTTTATCTGCTTTATATATTTTTTTTATTGCAGAACACCTTATTGTCAAGAAAGTTCGAGCTGCTAATACAGTTTTTTATAATAAACAATTTAGCATACGGCCGCCAATTTCGCATTATTGGTCATTATAATAAAAAATTGATTAGTTAATTTCAATTAATCATCTAATTATTAGGTTCTATCACGTACATGATGTCTGCCGTGCGGTAAAATCCATCCGCACAGACCGCACATGCGTATATCTAGTTGTTAAAGTAGAAGTTCGTGAACATTGAAAAAAAAAAACACCGTCTACTGCGCATTGTGTTAGTTTTATTCTGTATTGTGTTTTGCTTAAAGCTTTCACACACAGCAATAATGACACTCACAATAATGTTGCGCTGTTGAGTATTTGTACAGCTAATCTGACCCTTACAATAAAAAACGACGAGACACCAGCAATGAAGTGTGCGCAAAGCATTTTTATTGCTTGGGAATAAAACTTACTTCTTCTTAAGCGTTGCTGCTTTCCGGGCTGCGGCCTTCTGCTGCGCATTGTCTTGTATGGCATCATTTCTTAGTTTGCAAAAGTTGTTTAGAACAACGTTGGTTGCAACGCGTACTACCAAGCGCAGGAGAGTTTGTGCAGTGTGGCCATTTTCACATGTCTCAATGTCGTGTTCGTCCAGGAGGGAAATCGTCTGTGAAATCACGACACCACGTTGATTTCTACAGGAGAGAAAATCTTCCGCGGTTGCTCCAAAAGACAACTTCTCTGCAACTAGTTTAGTCATCAGTACCATGTGAACTGTGCATGGCTGGGGAAACTTCAGCCCTCCTCTCGACAGGTTAGCTATCATGGCAGTATTTTCCGCTTCGATCTCTCGATTTTCAATCACCAATGTGCTGAAGCAAGCAGAACATGAAAGCTTCTTTAAAGCAGCATGAGCAGCGTATCCTGCAATGTAGACAATAGCATCCATGTCAGAGTGGGCGTGTGTAATATCGTCGTCGCTGACAGCCACAGAAAAGTTGCATGGGACAAGATCCTCACTTACGTCTTCAAACTCTGTTTCCTCGCGTGGAAATGTCAAAAGTTTTTGAAGACGAAGCTTCTTCTCACATTCGTAGAGCTGACGCACGGAAATGTGGTACTGTGATCCTGCCAGCTGGCGGTAACGGCCGAACCGGTCTTCTAGCGCATCCGTCTGAAATTTGCCCAGCAGTACGTACTTGAAGTGAAGTTCTTCTAAGCAGTAGCGCGAGAGTTCTACCAGAGAATAGCATGTCAGTCGCAAAGCACTGTGAGTCTCTTTCGTCAGCGAGCCACTGGTGATGTTTATTCTTGCCCAAGCGTCCAACCAGTCCACAACGCCGCTCAGGAAAGCTAACTGTGTGTCATCAACAGACCTTACAGGGTCTTGCATGCTGTCCCTTAGCCTCTGGCCTTTGCAAGGGGTCTTAACATTGACTATTTGCCACCATGTGAGGATAACGTCAATGAAAAGAGCAGTCGACTCAGCTTGAGGAATCTTGAACGCGGAACCATGTGTCCTGAGGGCATTTGAAACAAACTGATTAATGACGTCGAGAGCGAGCTTTACATTTTGCCGCTCCATTGAGGTTGGATTCACGGCTTTTGCGTTCAGTCTGTAAGCAGCCTTCACAAGCGACGTCTTCTCTGAAGAATAAAGCTGCCGCACAGCTGCGAAAGAAGCAGCTTTCATACGAGGAGGCCCTTCGGGCATTGCTCCACTCAAGTCCATTTCAGGGAAATAGAGGCATGTTCCAGGGTTTTTCTGGTTAATCCAATTGTTCCTAATGCACTTCAAGAGATGCACAGGATCGACCACGTAGAAAAGAGGGCGAGCGTTATCGGCTGGATGGGGATAGACAATGCTCACCTGAGGACTTGTAGCAAATAACGACATCATCTTGCGGTTCAGAGCATTGTTGTCCGTTATCACAGCGATAATTTTGAGCCCCATTTTCTCAACATTAATGATTATGTTCTTAGCATGCTCGTGCAAAATTTCTGCGCTCAGTTTGCTCACAGGTAATATGTGAATGACGTCCTTGTTTGCAGAAAGGAGTGATTGTACCATGAACACATGGGCTGTTGTTGCTGGTTCCGTTGAATGAACCGACGATCCTACTATTGTGCCCCCTTTGTAGTCGAAGTATGGTTTTATGTGGATCTCATCGATCATCAGGGTCACTGTCTTCTCGTGGTCTTTCATTGATTTGACTCGTTCTCGGATGTAGGAGAGACAGTGCGGTTGATTTTGCTCCACAAGAGGGTCAGCTTTGTAATTTGAGCAAACACGGCGCAGTGTGGAAGGATGGGGCAGAATGATTCTTGATGCAGCTCTTGTGAAGTGATATGCGTGAGGAGAAATTGAATTCAAAATACTGGCGAATACCAGCAGCTCTGCGCTATACACATGCTGTTTCGCGAGGAGAAGCTCTATCTGCTCAACCAGAAATTTCAGCAAAGAAGACTGTTCTTTCGTCGTATCACTGTCCTCAATGAGGTCTGCAAGCAGTGAACCGACAAACTGCAATACTTTAGTATGTTTCGACTCTTTCGTCACCTCAGGTATATTATGCAAGCCTATCTCGAGTTCTTCTAGCAGCAAGGACAGGCTGGAGGTGTCGCATACTTGAGCTGGCAGAATCCTGCCTGAAGGAAGCGACAGAAGCTTCACTCCATTCAAGAAAACAGAAAGTGACAGATCAGGGAGAACTACCAAGGCGCATTTCACATTAGGTGAAGGATCATTCTCGATGAGAAGGAACCTAACGCACTGCTCATCGACAGAAACGGTCCAGAATTTCGTGTTGCAGATTCCAGGCAACTTAGATTTGAACTCCTCGTAAGATGAAACTTTGTTTCTTTTCTGTTCAAGCTCATTAGACTGAAGTGACTTCCTCATAGCCTCCTGCAAAGCAGCGTTTTCCCTTCTTGCTTTTTTCGTCTCTGGCGATTCACTCCGTCCAGGCGTTGAGGACAAGTATTTTGGGCAGTTTGGAAAAACAGAAGGCGCAGCATCAATCTTCAACTGTAGCCTGTCACGCTTCACCTCTATTATTTTCCCTGTCAGTTCATCTTGGTGTGACAACGTCGTAATGAAGTCGCCTGCGTGGAAGTGCAGTTCACACACCTGCACGAGAAAATGAAGCAAGGCCATTCGCCATGACTCTCCATTGCCTAAAACACTAAGTAAAAAGAGTCTGAATAGTGAACAGCTTTTACATATTTACACAGCTTTTACACAAGCCTTATGCACATCCACAGAACTAAATGCTTCCTGGACAATTCATACATAAGTGTAAGAAGTGATATCATTGCCTACAAAGACAGCATGCCTTTCCGGGAGCGACAGCTCACAACTAAGATAATTACCAGCGCCTATTAAGCAATATTTCAGAGTCTTACCCTCGAATGCTCTGTAGGTGTGAAATCCTTCCGTGGAATGGCTCGCAACCAGGCTTTTCTTCGTACTTCGTCTCTTGGGAAGCAATAAACACGTACTTTGGGACCATTCTGGTAGTTCCCGCGGCACCCGGGAACACAGCACCGGCCCATGTTTCACGAAGTTGCACTCGCTACACGGCAGGCAATCAGTTTCCCATTCGTGCGCTAGCACAGGTACGCACGCCACACAAGAAACGGCCACACGAAACAGACACAGCCGTGCGAGGAGCGAACGGAAATGCACCCAACGCCAGGCTGAAAGACTCAAGCAGCAGCTAGACGCTCACTGCAAGACTGCGTTCGTGTCTGTGCTTGCCCGGGCAAGCGCGAGCACATCGAGGGAGACAACCGAGCGGAGCGGAGCCGCGCTTGGTGAGCAGCCTGACCGGACACTTGGCGTGACGTAGCGCGTGTGGAAAGGAGGGCCTGGAGAGGCCTGAAGAAAGTATTTAGAGGGTGTTGGATGGGGCCCCGTTTTTACACAGCTGGTGTGACGTCACACCGACCGTAGCGCCCCTGGTGAGAGGAGCGGGAGTTAGGCCGCCGTTGGTGGCTACCGCCTCGCCTCGCGACGGCGTGAGATGGGGCCCCGTTTTTACACAGCTGGTGTGACGTCACTCTAGGTCACGTGGGGTGACGTCACGCAGCGAGGTCACGCTAAAGGTCAATGGTGCCTACCACCGCCTCGCCACGGAACGGGCTGAAGTGCGACCTAAAGTAGTATTGCTTCGCAATAAAAAAAACTAGTGAAGCGGAAGCTGATTAGTTTACGGCAAGAGGGAAAAAGAGGAATTCAGGATTTCGCTGCACAACAGATATTAAGCTTTAACTGAGGAAGACGATGTTAACATTCAAACAATGAACGATAATTTCAGCCATCATTATAGAGTGCGCCGTAGAAGTAGGCGGTAGGATGGTTCGGCGGGATACCGGCAAGCTATCACAGGAGACGAAAAATCTTATTAAAAAACGCCCAAAGCATGAGTACGTCTAACCGTACAGACAGAATAGAACTAGCAGCTATCAAAGTTAATAAATAAGTACTAGGTAGCCGACATAAGCAAGTTTAATATGGATAAAATCGTACATGCTCTCAAGAACGGAGTAGCCTAAAAGCGGTGAAGAGCAAACTAGGCATAGGTAAAAACCAGACATATGCGTTAAGAGGCAAGGAGGGCAATGCAATTAGCAATATGAATAAGATAATTAAAGTAGCCGAGGAGTTGTACACTAATCTACTACAATAGCCAATGTAATCAGAACGTTAATGAGAGAGAGAGTAGAGCACAGCAATGGGACATTCCCCCAGTAACGAAAGAGGAAGTAAAGAAAGCCTTAGGCGCAATGCAAAGGAGGAAACCGGCTAGTGAGAATCAGGTAACAGCAGATTTGTTGAAGGACGGAGGGGATATTGTGCTAGAAAAAATAGCCAACCTGTATACGCAATGGCTTATAAGCTCGAGCGTACCAGACGCCTGGATAAGCGCCATCCTTATCTTAATTGAAAAATTACAAACCGATCTGCTTGCTGTCTGTTGCCTACAAGGTATTCACATATGTAATCGTTTATAGAGTCAGGACAGGCTTAGGCTTCAATCAAACAGATGATCAGGCAAGCATTTTGAAAGAATACTCTACAACAGACCATGTTCACCCAATCAATCAGACGATAGAGTAATGCGCAGAATATAATTAGCCGCTATATGTAGCCTTCATTGATTACGGGAAAGCATTAGACTCAATGGAAACCTCAGCAGTCATGCAGGCATTGCGGAATCAGGGTGTGGAACAGTCTAATGTGAAAATACTGGAAGGTATCTATAGCGACAGCACAGCTAGCATAATCCTCCATAAAATCAGCAATAAAATTTCACTAAGGAAGGGCATCAGGCAAGGAGACACAATCTCGCCAATGATTTTCTCCGCCTGTTTGCAGGAGGTATTTCGAGGCCTGAATTTGAAACAGTTGGGGGTAAGGGTTAATGGAGAATAGCTAAGTAATCTGTGATTCGCTAATGACATTACCTTGCTAAGTCAGTCACAAGATGAACTGCAAAGCATGATCAGTAAGTTAGACAAGCAGAGATGAACGGTGGGTCTAAAAATTAACATGCGGGAAAGCACTGTACTGTTCAACAGCCTAGCAAGGGGACAGCAGTTCACAGTAAGGGCAGGTAGTGACAGCTGACCCGGATCCTGAGAGGGAAATGAGGAGAATAAGGATGGCATGGAGCGCATATGACAGGTTCTCTCAGATCATGAATTGCGGTTTACCGATTTCCTGATCCCTGATCGCCGTTGCACCGCCTCCTCCCTCCGCCCAGGTAAATCTGCAATTTATATTCACAGTTCAGTTCCGCACACACCGCTCGACCTTTCACGCTGGTGAAACACACGTCAAGAGGTTGTCGCCCTTCTCGTAAAACCTGCACGCACACCCCTTGTCTTAGTTTCTTTTTATAGTCGTCCTGGCTCCGCATCTCCCAATCTGGGATGGGCTCGTTTTCTACGTTCTACCAACTCGGGTATCCCTATTCTAGTTGGTGGTGACTTCAACGGCGCACACACTGCGTGGGGTTACCCATCGGATTCCTCAAGGGGTGCACACATCCAAGGGAGCTTTTCGGATCATTCCTTTCAACTTTTAAGCCACCCGAATACTTCTACCCGCCCACGAGGTGGCCCGTATTCCCCTGATTTGACTTGGTGGTTAGGCCCCGGTAACCCTCGTTGGGCTGTTGATTCTGATACTTGAGGTAGCGATCACAGCCCTATTTTTATCTCCCTCACGCCTACGCGTCTACGGAAAATACGCCGCACTGTACGAATAACGTCTTGGGACTCTGTACGCGCAGACAATCATTTATCTACATTCAACCCCTCTTCAGCACTGTCTACTCTCTCTGCTGTTCTCGCTACTCACACTATTACCACTACTGTAAATGAAGACGACCCAAACCCGGACATACATCTCTTGAATCTGTGGGGTCTTCATCGCCAGGCGGATCTTTACGCTACTCGTCACCCCGATGACCCTTCGGCTCTTCCTACTCTTCACCGCGCTACCGCACGGGCGCGGCGCTATGCAAAGCGGCTAGGCACGCAACGCTGGGCTGCATGGTGCGCCCGCCTGTCCTCTACGCAGGGCAATCGACATCTTTGGAGAGTGTTTCACGCCATGGAGCGCCCTTCTCAGGTTGCAGATTACACAGAGAGCATTCGCCTCGCGCTAAATGTGGATGAGGACACATTTGCACAACAAGCGGCCCGTCAATTTTTTCCAAACCATGACTGCACCGCTACGTCTCCACCTGACTTATCGGTAACAGAGCCTCCCGATGGGATTACTTCTGACCAAACCATGGCAGAGCTGCTGGCCTCCATTGAACGTTTAAAAACTACTACTACTCCCGGGCACGACGGCATACCTAACTCCTTATTCCGTAACTTGGAAGGGAGGGCTTTGCAAACCCTACTTGATACTTTTAACGAAGTGAGGCTTTCTGGCGTCATGCCGGGAGACTGGAAGCATTCTATTGTGGTTCCAATACCCAAGTCAGGTCAGCCTCCAGTATCTCTCTCGGCTCTTCGTTCAATTTCCCTTACGCCTACCATCTGCAAGCTTTATGAAAACATTCTAGCCGCACGCTTGTCGTGGTAGCTGGAATCCCATGATTGTTACCCAGATTCCCAAATTGGTTTCCGCCCACAAATTGGAACGGAGGACGGCCTTGCTACTTCGGCTGCTGACGTGCTTGACCACTCTCCGCAGAGTCACCTTGTACGAACCGTAATCGCTACAGACATAACAAAGGCATATGATAACATCCTTCACTCTGCCATTCTTGCCTCCCTTCAAACTCTTTGTCTCCCTCATCGGTTCCTCCTCTCCATTCAAGCCTTTTTAGCAAATCGAACCTTTAGCGTGCGTGTCCACGGAAAGCCCTTTGTTAATTTCACTTCCAATAGAGGAGTGCCGCAGGGCTCCGTTCTCGCCCCCACATTATTTAATGTGGCTTTAATTCCTCTTGTTCGAGCCCTAGAGACCATCCCTTCTCTCCGCGTGCTTGCATATGCCGATGATATCACCTTGTGGTGCTGTCATCCAGATGCGTCTATCCATCAGTTGGTCCTTCAACACGCGCTGGATGTACTGACATCTCGCCTCCCACCTCTGGGTCTAACACTCTCTCCTACTAAATCATGTTTCATTCGAATTGGAAATAAAGCCGCCTTACGGAAAGCTCCCCCTTTAAATTTTACGGTACATAATTCTCTGATTCCTCAGGTAGAAACTGTTCATATTCTTGGTCTTCTCCTCCATACATCTGGGACTGGCACCCCGTGGCTGACAGCCACCCGTAAATCGGCTCACGCTACTCTAGGTCTGATTCGTCGCATAGCTATGCGCTCTGGTGGCGCACGTGCTCATACGGCCCGCCAACTTGTGCGCTCTATCCTTCAGCCACGGATAGTATATCAGGCACAATTTCAACGTCTCACCCGCAGACAGTGGGACTCCCTTGAAGCTATCAATCGTGAGGCTATGCGCGTCATAACATATCTGCCTCGTTTAACACCCAGACCTGTGCTACAGGAGTTCGCCCAACTTAATACACTCAGTGAAATCATCGACCAACGGGTGGCAAATAGAGCTCGAAAACAGTCTCTCAAACTTCATCGTTTAAAGACACTTCCACCGTGGTCCTATTGCCAGCTCACTGACAATCGCCCCACTGTTTCCCCGTCGGTATCAGCAGCGTATCTGCCTGAAGGGTGCATATTATACACGGATGCATCACATTCTGCAGAGAGGGGAGTTACTGCTGTGTATAGTCCATCTCATCCGCATCTCAACTCTCGCGCGACGTATACTGCGGATACGTGCACTCCCCTGGCATTGGAACTTCAAGCCATTTATAATGCCATTGCTTCCCTTCCGCTCGTTCCAACATTCAATACAGTTCATCTTTACACCGACTCCCGCGCCGCCCTTAAACAGCTGAAGGCTGTTCGACGAACGTTCCAGATTTCACAATCAATTCATGTGCTCTGCGCAAAGTATCCATGTCCTGTGAGCATACACTGGATTCGCGGCCATGCCCAGGATCCACATAACATTCAAGCGGATGCTATGACTCATCTTCATACATTAGACGATCCGCCACCTTCCCCTCTTCCCCCAGATCCGTTCCTGTCCCATGTTTCCGATTCCGAAGTTCTGTGCCAGCGAACACGCGCTCTAATTCCTCCGTGTTCGCACCCTCTCCCCCGTAGTCTTACTCGGCAGGAGGAGGTATCCGTGCGCCGGATTCGGGCAGGGGCGGCTCTGACACCATCTGTCCGTCATCGGTGGCGTGCCAAAGATCTGCCACTACCTGACAGGTGCCCTCACTGTAGCGCTGCACCGGACATTTGTAATGTGCGGCACTTGTTGTGGACGTGCCCAGCGACGGCTGCTATCAGAAAACGGCTCCTCAGGGAGGTGGGCCTGCGGTGGAACCGCGAAAGTGACTACGTGAAGTGGACTATGGACAACCGTTTCATTAACAACCTCTGCGACTACCTCAGCGCAACGGTTCTTCACTCCTTCTTTTAACTTTCAATCCCGTGCATTCCTTCCCCCCTTTCCTTTTTCAACTTATGCCTCATGGCACACTTCTCGAATAAAAAAAAAGCTGTATCTTGCCGGTACTCATCTACGGCGCAGAAGCGAGGAGGCTAACTTAAGGGTTCAGCTCAAGTTAAGGACAATGCAGCAAGATAAGGAAAGAAAAATGACAGGTGTAACGTTAAGAGACCGGAAGTGGATAGAGTGGGTGAGGGAAGAGACTGTGTGCAGGCCGGCTGTCGGAGAAGAACAACGTTTATTCCCGATAGCAAGCTGGAACAGGAACAGGAGAGTAACGTAACAGGTCACGATGCGGTGTTGCTGGCAGCGTGACGTCATTGGGGCTCAGCACTGCTACAGAAACGCGGGTTAATGATATCCTAGTTGAAATGAAGAGGAAGAAATGGGCTTTTGCAGGGCATGCAATGCGAAGGCAAGACAACCGCTGGTACGGAGTGGATTCCAAGAGAAGGCAAGTAGAGTGCCTCGATAGCCAGCGCCGCTTTCAGGATGAAGGCACCGCTCTCGACGGCGGCATGTTGGGACCCACTCTGCCGTTCGGCTGCATTCAGCGCAAGGCGGCGGCCCGTTTCGAAATTTGGTGTTCTGCCAAGATAGGGGGGTTCTAGAGATTGTTTAAACGGTGAATCTGAGTTAGTTACACGAAAGTATATCATCATTCGCAGCTTATCTGCCGATGAACTCGCCGCCTTGTGAACCGTCGTTACTTTCATAGAACGGGCGGGGCATACTACAGTGCAATCTGCTGACTCGGGTACCGGGATCCAATAATCACAATTACTTATTCCCAGCTGCACTTGCATATTTGCCAAATACTGACATTCCGACAGCTTTTCGTTCGCCATGAAATTAAGTGCGAGAAGTCGCCTTTGACCACTGCTAAAATTTCAGTAATTATGAGGATGCAAAGTTAAAATAGTGCATTATACCACCGCTCCCACTATGAACTGTTCTGGAATGAAAGCGTTTCGCATGCCTCAGCTCGCATACTTTGGATCCTTATGTTGGTTTCCAGCCGTCTTGCTTGAACTTAAGGATAACGCTTCCCGCTTTTTTCTGCGCGTGCTATCCCTAGGAAAGCGAAATAGTCGCTGTCCTTTTCTAATGCGGGCAAAACAGCCGGGAACACAACAGCCCCTCACTGCTTGATCTCCGACAGCTGTTTCATACAAACAACAGAAGCTTACGCCAAGCAAAGGGGCGTTGCCCGATGGGCGAAATTGGGCACTTTCGCCAGAGTTTTGCATGTTTCGACCAAGCCCCGCCACCTTGCTTCTCCCGATTAGAGGCGCCTCGGCATACATCGTACCTTCAGCACCACGCTGTCAAAAGTCGGATGTTTTATCCACCAGACCAGAAGCGCATAAACCGACGACGTAGTCCGAGAAATCTGCAATCGTCCCGCTGCTGATCGCGCCAAGGGGAGACGAGGGCTAAAACCGGACAGGTCACACCATGCAATCCGAGTGCTTTGTTCGGAACCTGACAACAAAGACTTTTCCCAGTAAAGCAGCTCTATTATATAGCGCTCTTGCTGGCACGCGAGCATGTGAAGCTCCCGTCGCTGCATTTTGTTCATTTATTATTTTCTACGCGTAGTCAACACCTTTCAGAGGGAAACTCAACCGTTTTCGTAATTTTGTTAGGAACAACCCAAGGGAAGAAAGGCGTTGAGGAAATATTACCATTTGGTTTCAGACGTGTCCTCAGCTGTCCACCCCGGAGCAATGTGACGACAGACCGTTGAAAATTGAAAATTGCCGCGGTGGCTCAGTGGTTAGGGCGCTCGACTACTGATCCGGAGTTCCCGGGTTCGAACCCGACCGCGGCGGCTGCGTTTTGATGGAGGAAAAACGCTGAGGCGCCCGTGTGCTGTGCGATGTCAGTGCAGGTTAAAGATCCCCAAGTGGTCG
Source organism: Amblyomma americanum (assembly GCA_030143305.2). NCBI lineage: Eukaryota > Metazoa > Arthropoda > Arachnida > Ixodida > Ixodidae > Amblyomma > Amblyomma americanum. The sequence goes on from JARKHS020013796.1 coordinate 12,575, forward strand.
AAATTATTCCGGAGCCCTCCACTACGGCACCTCTTTCTTCGTTTCTTCTTTCACTCCCTCCCTTATCCCTTCCCTTATGGCGCGGTTCAGGTATCCAACGATATATGAGACAGATACTGCGCCATTTCCTTTCCCCCCAAACCAATTATTTATTATTATTTTTGAGAAAAGGAAATGACGCAGTAACTGTCTCATATATATCGTTGGACACCTGAACCGTGCGGTAAGGGAAGGAATAAAGGAGGGAGTGAAAGAAGAAAGGAAGAAAGAGGTACCGTAGTGGAGGGCTCCGGAATAATTTCGACCACCTGGTGATTTTTAATGTACCTTGACACCTCACAGCACACGGGTGCCTTTGCATTTCGCCTCCATCGAAACGAGGCCGCCACGGTCGGGTTCGAACCCGGGTGCTCCGGATCACTAGCCGAGCGCTGTAACCACTGAGCCTCCGCGGCGTGTAACGAAGCACCCGCTCTTCATCGGTTTCGGCACAGTTTCGGCTCGGCGATGTCACGTGGTTCTCGTCGGTTCAAAGCCATATGAAACACACGCCGGGCAAGCTACGGAAGGGAGTAGAAAATTCGTCCTTGACCCGGGATCGATCCTGCGACCCCCGCCTTTTCAGAGAAGTCGCTTCGCTAACAAGGTAGCCAATTTGCTTGAATTACGAGGTCTGTATGAAAGCTGTATACCTTTCCTTTGCAACCGTATGGCTGCGGTTAGGTAGATGTCAATGTGTAATTTATTTGTTCATTTCATTATATACGGGCCCAGTAATAGGCCCTGGCAGGATGAGCACAATATTAAACAGTGAAAAGAGAAATGTACACAACAACATCAGCGTTTACGGCAACCCGCCGCGGTGGCGCAGTGGTTAGGGCGCGCGACTACTGATCCGGAGTTCCCGGGCTCGAACCCGACCGCGGCGGCTGCGTTTTTATGGAGGAAAAACGCTAAGGCGCCCGTGTGCTGTGCGATGTCAGTGCACGTTAAAGATCCCCAGGTGGTCGAAATTATTCCGGAGCCCTCCACTACGGCACCACCTCCTTCCTTTCATCTTTCACTCCCTCCTTTATCCCTTCCCTTACGGCGCGGTTCAGGTGTCCAACGATGTATGAGACAGATACTGCGCCATTTCCTTTCCCCAAAAACCAATTATTATTATTATTATTATTATTATTATATTATTATTATTATTATTATTATTATTATTATTATTATTATTATTATTATTATTATTATTATTATTACGGCAACTGGCCGCGGTGGCTCAGTGGTTGCGCTCGCCGACTGACCCAGAGAACCCGGGTTCGAACCCGGTCGCGGCGGCGGCGTTTCGATGGAGAGGCGAAACGCGAAAAGACGCCCGTATGCTGTGCGTTGTCAGTGCGCGTTAAAGATCCCCGGGTGGTCGAAATTACTCTGGAGAGACCCACTACGGCACTTCTCTCTTCCTTTCTTCTATCACGCCCTCCTTTATCCCTTCCCTTACGGCGCGGTTCAGATGTCCAACGATATATGATACAGATACTGAGCCATTTCCTTTAATTAATAATAATAATAATTGGTTTTTGATGGAAAGGAAATGGCGCAGTATCTGTCTCATATATCGTTGGACACCTGAACCGCGCCGTAAGGGAAGGGATGAAGGAGGGAGTGAAAGAAGAGAGGAACAAATAGGTCCGTAGTGGAGGGCTCCGGAATAATTTCGACCACCTGGGGATCTTTAACGTGCACTGACATCGCACAGCACACGGGCGCCTTAGCGTTTTTCCTCCATAAAAACGCAACCGCGGCGGCTGCGTTTTTATGGAGGAAAAACCAGAAACCAATTTCAATTTCAACAAGCAGAAGCAAGAGATAAGCCAAGGCACGTCACTGCTGAACTTCGTTTACCTACTACTATTTCGATGAAATCGATTTCGTCGTAAACTGGTTTTTGTGGAAAGGTCCCCAGGTGGTCGAAATTATTCCGGAGCCCTTCACTACGGCACCTCTTTCTTCCTATCTTCTTTCACTCCCTCCTTTATTCCTTCCCTTACGGCGCGGTTCAGGTGTCCAATGATATTATTATTATTATTATTATTATTATTATTATTATTATTATTATTATTATTATTATTATTATTATTAATATTAAAGGAAATGGGACAGTACCTGTCTCACATATCGACGGACACTTGAACCGCGCCGTACGGGAAACGAGAAAGGAGGGAATGAAAAGAAATGTGCCGTTGTGGAGGGCTCCGGAATAATTTCGACCATCTGGAGATTTTTAACGGGCACACAGCACACGGGCGCCTTAGCGTTTCGCCTCCATCGAAACGCAGCCGCCGCGGTCGGCTTCGAACCCGGGTACTCCGGATCGTCGTCGTAGGAGCAATCGCCGAGTTCTAGTGGTGGTGGTAGTGGTTTTATTAAAAATAATAGTAAAAAGGAAGGAAAAGATTTTTGCTAGCCCCGGCATCTGCCATCGATACTGAAGCACCTGAGCTGGGGCAGCGGAAATAAAGGACAGCAGGCAGAATGGAGAAATGAAATGAAAGAGGTGAGGGGACAAGAATAGAGGACAGGGGGAGAAGTAATATGTACAAACTATTTACACAATAAGAAATGTGTCCAGGTTGTGCGCGTGATTAGTTCATTTTAGAGGAATTAAATCACACACGCGCACAGCACTGCGTAGGTTACAACTGGAGTGGGGCGTCCAGTTATTAATCGTTCAAGGTAGAACTCGCGGAGCGTTCGGTCACTGCGTGTAACTACCTGACGGAGAACAGACGGGACGTCAAGCCCGTGTGTTCGAGGAATGCACAGAGGCTCACCAAAGTTCGCTCACGAGTGCGCGCACTGCCCTGCGGCCACAATAGCGTCTTGATGGAGTCTGGTAGTATGCCCTGCGCCCTAAAGGCCGCGAGCATATCGCGACGAGCATCGGCGAACGCGGAGCAGCGAAGGAGCAGATGTTCTAGTGTTTCCACTGCACCGCATCCGTCACACACATCACTCGTCGCGATTCCGTGACGCACCCGTCGTTCCCCGGGCCACACGCAGCCAATGCGCGCGCGGAGGATCATTGCACGTTGTGACCGTGTAAGTGCGCGACATCCGGTGACACTGTCGATGCGCTCACCTCCCGCGATGCGTGGGTCGGGGTTCTGCTTTCGGAGATGGTCGTGAATGGCCGCACGCACGTCCTCCAGCGCAAGGGGCAGATCGCTGGCAGGTAGTTGGTGTGCAGCGGTCGCGAGGTCGTCAGCTTCTTCGTTGCCGGCGATGCCGCAGTGACCGGGCACCCACTGTGCACGCACGGCACAACCTCTCTACGCGAGGCGCTCGATGCGCGAGCGAATTTCCCGCACTAGTGGGGTACCGCGGTCATTAGATTGCAGGCGGCTGAGGGCGGCGCGGGAGTCGCACAGCAGAGCACTCCTGGGCGGCGGAGGGCCGAGGGTGAGCAGCAGGTCCAGCCCGAGCCGGATCCCCATCAACTCCGCCGTGGTGGAGGAGCCCAGGAAGGCTGCGTGTTGCTGGCTGTGCAGTCGCAGGGCGGGGATGGTGGCCGCCGCAGCAAGGGAGCAGCTGTCGCGGGCCACTGAGCCGTCGGTGTACACGAGGAGATGGTCCTGGAGCTCCACGTGTATGACGGCTCTGGCCAGCTGCTGCACAGCGCAGAGGGGTGTGCTCCGCTTTCCCGCGATGCCGACGATCTCTCGCTGTACCTCCGAGGCTGCAGGCCAGGGCGCGCAGGAGCCGTAGGGGGGTGGGCCTTGGGTCAATTGCTCATACTCAAGCAGCGCCGCGCCCATTCGTGAGCGCGGGTGCGAGCGCATACGCTGCAGAAGCGAGCCGCCGTCCGGTGCTCGGTGAAGCCGAACCGAGTTCTAGTGCTGTAACTCGTTTCAGTTCCTCTCTATCATACAAGGCAAAATTACTTTAGACTTGAAAGTATAACATTGCGTTACAAATAATTACATTGCAAATAATACATTACAAATAAATAAAAATTGGCTGCGGTTCAACTAGGGCTATACCTGGTTAGAGAACGAAAGCTGTGGCGTATCGGACGACTAGACGAGGCTTGGTGTCTGTAACGTTTTGTGCGTTCCGCACAATGGATAGGCAGTGCGCCCACCATTGCTGCAGCACCTATTGCTGCAGTGCCGCGTGACTGCCACAGCGTTGTCAGCGCTAATGCATGCAACCCACATCTCCCTATATCTCTCACCACCTCCACGTACCTCAAAGCTCGATTGAGGCGTTCACTGTCCCAGGGAGCAAGTTATGCGTCTTCATTTCCTCCAAATCATCGGTCTAGAACGCTGTCAACGCCAACGCCAACGTACAAAATGAACGCCGACGGCTTCAGTGCCGCCTTTCTGCCACAACGTTGTCAATGCCAACGCGTGCAGCGCACATATGTCACTACTGCCACGTAGGTTAAAGCGCGACTAAGGTGTAGCTGTCCCAGGGGGGGGGGCAGTTATGCGTCTTTCCTCTGTCTGATCGACGCATTTCCGCAACACTTTCCTGCGTCCTAGACAAGGAGAACTACATATGCGTTGGCAGGGAGTAGCGATGTCGTTAGCACGCTCGGCTGCAGACCGGAAGGTTGGTGGTTCGAATCCGATCATGTACAAAGATTTTTTTTCCTTATCGAGTTGAAGAGCGTAACGTACGGACGGTCGATATGACGTCACTTCCGTTGTCGTAACTTCCGGTTGACAATGTAACGGACGGACAGGATGTCGACCGGGAGCATGAGCCACTAAAGGCTTTCGCCTTAAAATTGGTTTTGAGGAAAGGAAATGGAGCAGTAACTGTCTCACATGTAATGGTGGACACCCGAACCGCGCCTAAGGAAGGGATAAACGTGGTTGGACTGCAGGTCGTTCAAGGTCATTCTCCGGCCTACCTGAAGACTGTTTACCTAGCGTAGTGGAGCTTTTCGCGTCAAAAAAATTGGCTGGGGCTTAGCTAAGGTTAAGCCTGGATATCTCGAAGCGAAAAGGTTCGGTGATGCTTATAGTTTAGCTTATGGTTATGCTTTATGATTTAGCCTATGGCTATGCTTACGGCCTTTTCATTCTTCCTTCTCAACTGCTCAGCAATTCCCGAACTTTCACCGTCTTGGCACTCTCAGCTGACATGGCCGAACGTCGCTGTTCAGCTTCCTTTTGACGCGTTTAGCGAGACGTGCCTGTCGTACTTATGCCGTTTCAGACTCGGCTTTTCTGCGTCGTTTAGCGAGACGTTCTTCTCGTTATTCAGGTGTCTCGGACGCTCGTTGAGCTTTCAGCCTTTCATTTCTTCGCTCCTTTTCAGCCAACTCACATGGTAGCACTTCTGTATCGGTAGTATCTCTCTTCTCCTTCCATGTTGAATGCGCACGCCTATTTTCTGGCACGCGGTTATATAGTCGGCATCCGCCATAAACATGCGCTTGCGGCGAACGTCAAACGATGACGCATAGCGCGCGGCAGTGGCCACCTGCGCCACACGGGACGTCACGCGCGTCGGCGGCGAAAGGTCAGGCGACGGATTCGACGGCGGCCACCTGCGCCGTGCGTGACGTTACTCGTGCTCCGACATACGCCGGCTCGCGCGAAGCGCGGTGTTGACTAGCGTAGCGAAGCTTCTCGCTTGAAAACATTGCAGCGCACTACTGTGCAGCGTTGCTTGAAGTCCTCGGTTGCTTAGCTTTGTGAGTTTCGGAGTGCCGTATCCTACCCTGGTCGGCGAGGCGCGCCGTGGAGACGCAGGAAAGCGGATGCTTTCCTCCTTCCCCACGGGCGAGTAGCCTGAATGACGGTCAGATCAAGTGTTCCTGTATATGCTCCCGCAGGGAGCAGAGTTGCGCGAAGGTCTGTCACTTTGTTCCAAGCTCTGTGGGAAAGCTGCTTCTCGTGTGGCAGGAGCCACACGAGAAGCAGCTGGCAGGAGCCACACGAGAAGGCCGCTTAGGAGCACCCCTCCTCATCCCGATGTGGGCTTCCCATTACCCGCTCAGTCGGATAACAAAGTAGACTGGGCTCAAGATGGGGAACCTCCGGCCCCATCCTCCTCCCAGTGGGGGCTTCACAATACCCGCTGAGTTGGAAAAAATTAATGTAGGTTAGCTCAGCTAGTCCAGGATATACAAAGCGAAAGATGTCGTCGTCCACTGTGTTCATTGGCGTTGGCGTTGACAATGCTCTAGACGGCGATGGCTTTGAGGAAAGGAAAGGCGCATAACTGGCTCCCTGGATATGCGGACGCCTCATTCGTGTTTTGGTACATGTGGCGGTGGTGAGAGAGCGAGATGTGGCCAGAATGCATTAGCGCTGCATGCCACCTCCCAGGGTGGTAGGGAGGGCGCGCTGCCTATCCAGTGTGCGGAACGCAATCAAAGCAGGCTTTTGCAGTTGAACACAAAGCCACGTATATGGAAGCGAGATTGAGGTCTCCACTGAGCCACGGAGCCGGTTTGCGCCTTTCCTTCCGTGAAAATGAACGTCCCTTGCAAAGTTGTCAACGCCAAAGAACTCTATGAACGCCGTCGGCTCACTTGTTTCGTTTGGTTTTTGAAGAAAGGAAATGGAACAGTAACCGTCTCATATATCTCGGTGGACACCCGAACCGCACCGTAAAGGAAGGGATAAAGGATGGAGGGAAAGAAGAGAGCGGGGAAACACCTGTGGCTCAGTGCTACTAGTGGCGCATGCGCAGGAGTCACTAGGGAGCGAGAGAGAGAAAGAGTCGGCAGCGGCCACCTGCACCGTGCGTGACGTCACTCGTGCTCCGACATACGCCGGCTCGCGCGAAGCGCGCTGTTGACTAGCGTAGTGAAGCTTTTCGTTTCAAAAATCGGTAGCTTTCGGAGCCATCCACTACGGCACCTCATTCTTCCTTTCTTTTTTCACTCTCCTTTATCCCTTCCCTTATGGCACTATTCGGGTGTCCACCGAGATATGCGAGACAGTTACTGCACCATTTCCTTTCCTCAAAGCCAATTTTCAATTTTCAGAGAAGCGACGACTTTGGTACATTTATTTTTGCATGGAAGAAATATATACGGTGGGCGATATGAGCTATTTAGAACAGCATTTGACGCTAGGCCATCCGAGCGACCCGCCGCGGTGGCTCAGTGGTTAGGGCGCTCGACTACTGATCCGGAGTTCCCGGGTTCGAACCGGACCGCGGCGGCTGCGTTTTTATGGAGGAAAAACGCCAAGGCCCCCGTGTGCTGTGCGATGTCAGTGCACGTTAAAGATCCCCAGGTGGTCGAAATTATTCCGGAGCCCTCCACTACGGCACCTCTCTCTTCCTTTCTTCTTTCACTCCTTCCTATATCCCTTCCCTTACGGCGTGGTTCAGGTGTCCAACGATATATGAGACAGATACTGCGCCATTTCCTTTCCCCCAAAAACCAATTATTATTATCATCCGAGCGCGTCAACGCCATGTTTTCCTCGCCTACGAGAACAAGGGGAGGAAATGTCCCTCGGCGCCCTTTATTTACCGGCTCCCCCTCCTCAGTATGCCGACTCGACTGACCGACGCCCAGCTGATGGAGTATTTCCTTCTCTGGGCGCTGGTCGTCGCTAGGCATCCAGGGTAACTAGAAGCGTTGCTGATGCTGGGCTGATAGGCGTCCGGAGCCAGCTTGTGCTGCACTTGAGCCCAATGTTGAAGATTGCTTCCCGCTCGGCTTCCCGAAGCATTCCTAATAATAATTGGTTTTGGGGGAAAGGAAATGGCGCAGTATCTGTCTCATATATCGTTGGACACCTGAACCGCGCCGTAACGGAAGGGATAAAGGAGGGAGTGAAAGCAGAAAGGAAGAAAGAGGTGCCGTAGTGGAGGGCTCCGGAATAATTTCGACCACCTGGGGATCTTTAACGTGCACTGACATCGCACAGCACACGGGCGCCTTAGCGTTTTTCCTCCATAAAAACGCAGCCGCCGCGGTCGGGTTCGAACCCGGGAACTCCGGATCAGTAGTCGAGCGCCCTAACCACTGAGCCACCGCGGCGAAAAGTTTTTTGTTCATTCATCGGTTGCCCGCTATTGACCCGTACACGTGCACGCGCGCACACGCACACGCACTGAACACCGGGGCACGACCGCCTAGGGGGTTCACTGACGTGAGGCGTCGCTCTTGGTCGGGCCCGACCCAGTATGCCTTATTCCTACCTACTCAATCTGAAACATTGATACCTTTCTAACTTCGTGTACTGGAACAAATACAAAAGATGGAGTTTTAGACGATTATCTTAGTGACCATCTTCCTCATATACATTGCTATTCTAGATCGCTGCGAAATCTAAACTCCTAAGGGAGTGCAAAGCATTTCACAACAGAACCTCGAAAGCTTTTGACAAGAAGTAGTATCTTCGTGGACAGATGTGTTCAGCATGGTTGATGCTAAAGTTGCTTTGGACAGATTTCTTTGAAAACTTGGAGCAACTCATGCAAAACATTTTCCTCAAACAGTGCGAACAATCGCAAAAAGTTTTTCAAAAACCATGGATTAATAAAGACGTACTATGAAAGTTAAAGTTTTCAATGTACGCTAAATTCCTAAGTACGCTAAATTCTAATATCGCATCATAATTGGCCGTTTGGTTCTGTCGCGGTTTTTAACTCCTTTATCTTTTCCTCTACGCAATTTTAGATGTTCCTTGCCTTCCTTCATGTCACAGGTTCATTTAATGTTACTCTTGTGTTTTTTTGCGCTTCTGCTTTTATCAGCCCCGCCGCGGTGGCTCAGGGGTTAGGGCGCTCGACTACTGATCCGGAATTCCCGGGTTCAACCCGACCGCGGCGGCTGCGTTTTTATGAAGGAAAAACGCTAAGGCGCCCGTGTGCTGCGCGATGTCAGTGCACGTTAAAGATCCTCAGGTGGTCGAAATTATTCCGGAGCCCTCCACTACGGCACCTCTCTCTTCCTTTCTCCTTTCACTCCCTCCTTTACCCTTCCCTTACGGCGTGGTTCAGGTGTCCAACGATATATGAGACAGATACTGCGCCATTTCTATTCCCCCCCAAAACCAATTATTATTATTATGCTTTTATCAGATTTACTCATTTTCGCGTGTAATACTGATCTCGTCATTCACCTTGGGCTGTGGTTTTGGTGTTGCTGTCTTTATTTATCGTTACTTGATGCGACTGTAGTTTATGGCGGCACCAGCTGAGAGAGTGTAAAAATATTCCCGTCCCGTAATAAAATCTCAGATGCAAGTCTAGCGTGTGTCCTGTTGCTTCTATGTCCGTTTCTTTTTTAGCGCTATTACCATGTCGGAACCAAACATAACCCTCTACGGCTAAAAGAATTTAGAAAGTACCGCAATCGCCTTAAAAAGAAAAGTAAACATGTAAGGATAGACAGACCACTTCAATAATGTATCGATGACAGCTTCGGACACACGGAACGCAGGGAAAATGATACACGTTTTTACTTCAAGACTGCGAAAGCTGTTTCATCGCTGAAGCCAGACCTGGTAGCTAATTAAATGAAATATATATTGCCGCAACTGGTATTTGAACCCCCGGCAGCGCCAACAGTTCAGCTTTGCTGGCGCCAGTGCTCGAGAGCACTATGCTATCGCCTCGGGTTAAACTGCAACGACCCAGCAAAGCAAAACCATGTGCAAACCAGAATAAACCCACACTTTCTCACGTCTACTCTTTTTACATAGCTTAAAACACTACCAATTTTTTGGAGTTGGGAGGTCCCAACTTTGTGTCACAGACGAAATAACTATGGAATAATTATACCGCAAGAGAACTGGTGAATACTTTCAGTGATTACGCTGATAGTCTGCTTTTTTTTTTAGCGGACGTTGATTACAGTCGACAATGTGATGCATAACTGCGCGCAAGCAGTTTTCTTGAGCCCTGTAATGCAATCAAAGTTCAAGCAGTAACTATGAAATTAAAAAAAAACAGCATTTGTTTCGATTTCTTGGATATCCTGATTCACCCAATGGAAATGTTAGCGGACATCATAGCCAATCCTTTAACTTACATCTTTAATCTTAGTTACAATGCCGGCAGCTTTCCTCCTGAGTTGCATATTTCCAGTCAACAAACCATAGAAGGGATTCAGGAGCATCCTAGAAAACTACCAACCTATTTAAAAATTACTTCCTAAAGGTTTGAAAAACCGTGACGCTTCTCCTTTTTCGCTTTTTGACATACACATATAAACAAAATTTATTCACTTAATCGCCATTTGGATTTAGAGAAATCACTCCACCGACCTTGCTATGCTAAACCAAAAACAACTCATTGTACGGAACTTCGAGCCAAATAACTTTGTGTTAGGAAAATTGGTGAATTTCAGTGAGCCCTTTGATCCGTCAAATCGCAAAACGTTCGTATTGCTCTACGTGGTACGTGTCGCCCTTATTATGATGAAGTCTTCCTTTGACAACTGCAAACAGTACGTGGCTCGAAACAACTGATATTCATTGTCTAGAACAACACCATTTGGTGCACTACAAAGCAGTATTTTGCGACCTTATCTATTTACCATTTTCATAAATGACATAATTTAAATTGAATAGTCTGTAAGATATATAACCTACGCTGACATCGCCTGCTTTTTTTTTGCTGACAGTGACAGTAATCTTATTTTTCTCCGTGACAATCATGTTCTCGCTTAGTTAACCGATGTTAACCGTAGTTAACTGAGTAATGAACTAACTATTCATAAGAAAAAATCCGTAGTTTTTCGATCAAAAGGCAAGTATTTGGAACAAGGCTGTTACCTCGCTCTAAATTGAAAACCCATGGATATTGTAAATAACTTCAAAAAATTAGGAATTATGTTTGAGGACACACGCTGTGAAATTTCGTTTGACTTCGGAACAACTGAACTAGTTCGCACGACAGGTCTGCTTCATAGCCACCGCGACATTCTGCCGTTTAGCGCTATACTTTTTCTTTATCATACACTTTTCTTGCCCATTGCACGCTACTGTTTTCCGGTGTGCGGTAACAGTACATATATAAATGCTGTAAAATGTCAGGTTCAAAAGAAGATTGCAAGAGCTATCTCAAACTCATCTCCACAATGTTCAACAGATGACTTAACTTACAAAAAGGAAACACTATTACGATTGCTGTTTATGTAAAAGCGCAATGAAAAATAAAAAGCAAAACGGCTACCTGTCACAGTTAGCTAACTTAGGTAAAAATATTCACCCATATTATACACGGCATATGGAACACTTGGAACACCTTTATCAAGAAATAATTATTTAATGCAAATGCTCTCGAATGTAATTCCAAGATTATTAAAAGAATGGTACAATTGCATTAATTAGAAATCTATACGTGTTTCACGCCTAATTTGCATTATTGCTTATACGTTTTCTTATACATGAACATTCCATTGTTTACATTGTACAGGGAAGTGGTTTGTACTATGTTGGCATTTTTGCGACACACCAATCGAAGTTGCTACTTGCTTGGTTTGTAAAACTTGTAAATTTTTGCTGTGCCTATAAAACTGTATCATTCTTTTTGGTATCCAGTCATTATTTTCTTGCAGTTCTTGTTTACAAACTTTGTTATTCTGAACGCTTCACGTACCGCTTGTACTGTCTTTGCCCTTGCCTTTATGTATTAAGTGCGTGCGAGCTTCTCAAGCTGCCCAGAAGGCAGCTTTTTTCTCTCGCCTCCACAGGCCTTTCAGCGCATGATAATAAATTGAATAATTCAAAATGAAACGAAATACAGCACGTTTCAATCGCGCTTGTCTAGTCGTAGTAGTAATGGTTTATTTAAACTAATTATAAAAACGAAGGAAAAGATTTTTGCTAGCCCCGGCATATGCCATCGCTACGGGAGGCACCTGAGCTGGTGCAGCGAATTAAAAGGGATAGCAGGCATACTGCAGAAGTGAAATGAAAGAGGTGAGGGGACAGGCAGAAAGGATAGGGGGGAGAGAGTTACAATATGCAAGTATTCTATTTATTTTACAAGATATGTACAGGTCGGGCGTGCGTGATGTCCATAATGAAAGAAGGGAGAAGAGCACGCGCGCGCAACACGATGTACGCACACTACAGCTGGAGTGGGGCGTCAAGCTGATAGTAGTCCTCGCTATAGTCGTGACGCTCATGCAAGCGCGTCATATGCTCCATGTTCAGCACGTAAATTCTTATTTGTTCGCTGTGTCACTGCCATAGGAAGCTAGGACGTTTCCTCGAGCACAGAAAGCATACGTACAAGAGGAAACCTGTGCACTCGGGCCTATTTTGTTGCAAGCTTCTGTACACAAGTACCTGAGTTTAGAAAGCCATCTGTTTTTGGTAGAAGGTCATTGCTCTACGCGTCCTCCCAGGGTTGCGTTTTAATGTGACACTGATGTACCTGTAAGTGAGTCACAAAAATGTGAAGTCATGAATCTCAAGTACGAGTAACTTTTACAACGACTTCCGTTAGCGCTTATGATTGCTCGTGCCAGCCTGATATATAGCTGACCACCTTTATATTACTGTTGAGCTTCCTCGCTGACGACCTTCCAAGAAAAAAAGTTAGCTGCAGTTTAACTACTGCTGAACCTGGTTAGAGAGCGAAAGCTGTGGTGTATCGCGCAAGAGACGCGGCCTGGCGTCTGTAACGTTTAGTGCGTTTAGTGCGCCCGCTCTGCCACCCTGACAGGTGGCCGTTCAATTAATGGTTCATCGCGAGGGGTTTGTCAGCCAGTGGACGCTGGATGGATGGATGGATGGATGGATGGATGGATGGATGGATGGATGGATGGATGGATGGATGGATGGATGGATGGATGGACGGACGGGCGGGCGGGCGGGCGGACGGACGGACGGACGGACGGACGGACGGACGGACGGACGGACGTATGTATGTATGTATGTATGTATGTATGTATGTATGTATGTATGTATGTATGTATGTATGTATGTATGTATGTATGTATGTATGTATGTATGTATGTATGTATGTATGTATGTATGTATGTATGTATGTATGTATGTATGTATGTATGTATGTATGTATGTATGTATGTATGTATGTATGTATGTATGTATGGATGGATGGATGGATGGATGGATGGATGGATGGATGGATGGATGGATGGATGGATGGATGGATGGACTTTAAACCCCAATGCCTTGGATAAGTCAGCCCCGCTGCTTTCCACTGTAGGGTGAAGCCCTTTACATAAAAGGATCAAGTGTTCGCCGTTTCCTCCTCCTCTCTGCACGCAACGCACAACGTGTCTATCTCTTGGTACCTGTCTTAGTCCGCAAAACTCCTGTTCTGGCCTCAAAGAACAAAGAGCTTCCCCTACAGTTATCATAGATATTTTGTTTGGCAATTTCCTGCTTAAAAATCCTTTATATTCCCAGTGCTGATTTCGTCAGCATCCCTGTTTTCCACAGAGCTCTCTGTTTTTTAACCTTTTTCTTAACCGATAATTGCTGATTTGCCCCCCTACTGCTGTCCTGCTTGTCAATTTTCTAGTTCGCTTTCTCCATTTCGTGTCAACATTCCTTATATACAGGTATCTGAAAACTTTCCTAGCCCACTGCTTTTCCCCCTTTTTCTCAGTCGCTCCTCAAATGCTATCTTACTGCTAGCTTTTCTGCTCTCGAACGACGCCCATACCGTATCACCCTATACCCCCTGATTAGGTGTATTGCCGTGTGCTCCCAAAGCTAGCCTCCCTACGCCACGTTGTTTAATTTCTAACCTTGCTTGAACATCTGGTCTCATGCACAGGACCGCATTACCGATAGTCAGCCTAGGAACCATCACCCCTTTCCAGATCCCCCTTACCACTTCATACCTACTGAAATTCCACAGTGCCCAATTTTTCATTTTTCATGACAGCTGCATTCCTACTAGCTTTATTCATTACATATTTTTCATGCTCTGTCAGATACTCAGCACCGTTATTTATCAACACCCCAAGATACTTGTACTCATCCCACCCCAAGATGCTTGTACGTTGCGGCCTATTCTACTGCTCTTTACCGGCGAACCGAAAGGTCACTACGGCGTTATCATGGTGGACCACATATGGTAAGGCCCGTAGCCACACTTGACCTCTGGCTCACTTGAAGGTCAACCAGCAACGCGTGGCGAAATCTGCTTTACCTAGCGTAGGGAAGATTTCGCTTAAAAAAAAGCTGAAATTAGCGAACACTTGCATTGAAAATGCTCCAGTCGTCTGTTGCAATGTTTCTAGCCAGATTTGCTTCAATTTATTTTTATGCTTTCTGCAGAATCCACTCAGTTGGTATAGTCTCCAAATAATGGCACTCCCAAAGTTGGCATTTATATGTCCGCAGCCATACGGTCAGAAAAGAATGCTGGTATTCATATTAAATATTTGTATATGTGAAAAAAAAAAAACAGACTGGTTTCTGTTTCTGAAGCGAAAGTATGCAGTTGTTCGAGAACCAGCCGAGGAATGATGTAGCTGTGGTACAACGAATTAAATCATTAGAACCTTGATGGAAACGCTCAAAACATCACAGGCCTCTCTAGAAGATTCAATTGTGGAATCCATGGCGCCAAATAATGATGAGCGCAAGCAAATATTTTAAATGTATCTCTTACTTGAGTTAAAGGTGGGAAAAGAGCGAGCCACTAGGAAAGGATGTCGCGCTTTGGTACGTGAGGGAGCATGCAAGTTTAATTACATCTTGTATTTTTCTTTCTTCTGCATTGGGGGAGGAGGAGAGGGAGGGGGAGGGGGGGTGGATTTTGGGACTGAGTAATTTAACCCATGTTCAGATGAACATAGGTTTGTACAAGAGTGGCATGCAAGGAAATGAACTCAAGGGCAGCGCATTTCAACAAATTCCGAAACAACATTCTCGTGTTCTCCTGTCGCTAGCTACAGTGGTGAAAGCGCGGCATTCGTAGCTAGTTATGGCGAAGCTGCACACTCCCTACATAGGGCGCCGGTTCTTAGTGAGATTCCGCCAATTTCAAAGTCGATGCCGAAGGGCACAGTGTGATTTTCTCTAGTCTTTGCTTTCAAATAATGTCACAGAAAAAAAGAACACGCTAAACATCTCAATTGTGCAACCAAACTTCAGATATCGAATAAGCTTATACGAAGAATGCTCGATTATTCCTATTATGTAGTCTGATACAGCTTAAGAACAAAGCAGCTAATACCCCTCAAAGGAGGGAACCAGAAAATGGCGTTGACTGATTTCAATGACGTTGTGGTTAACCCGGCTAAACCGTTATTGATCACCTTTCGTCAGCCACCGCCTGCTACGTCACGCTAGCAGGCCGAAAGGGATTTACCACGGAGTCATGAGAATCAGCCGACGACATTGGTTAGAGAGCCTCCTTTGAGGGTAATTTCCCGCTTCATTTTTGAGTTATAGCGACTGTAGGATGCTTGACAGCTTACATAGTTTGAGGCATAAAAATCAGGGTTTGAGTAAACGTTAGTAAAATTTGCGCGCTCGTTCGGAACTTAATAACGAAATATATAAGCATAACGCTGTACCTTTGTTCGTACTTTTATTGTCATCAAAACATTATTGTTTGTTCTTTTGTAATTAATAATATTGACTTTAAACGTGCCCAGAGTTATATGCCTTCTTTTTCCTTTTAGCGTGCATAACGGGCTCAGACAGTCTTTGTAAACCCGAACATAAGGATAGTTGACCAAGTCCGGGTGATATATTGCGAACGTCCCATACATGGCGTTAGTGACATAGAACATTGAGAGGAGGATTTAATCTTTACCTTCAGGTTTCAAGTCCAATCGCATTGCTGTTCAGCCTGAATGTAATCAGCAATCTTTTTAGAAATTTATGATTATTTAGAAGCTCTATAAGTAATAAAGCCCATAGCAGCATTCGCTACTACAGTCAGGTAAACGGCTCAAAGTTGTCATGAGACCATTCTTGCTTTTTTAAATTTATGTATGCACTCTACTTTAGATTCTATAAGTTTAATGGCAGCTTTGAGAAACTAAATTTGTTTGAAGCGATGAATACGCGAATAGTATCTTATCTAAAAATAACAGCTGCCAACAATGGGTCATAGCGCGCAGGGGGTTTTGCTACGCCTATGGCCAATCACAATACTAAACGCTGTCAGCTTTCTAAAGTTTTACTATGGTCAAAAAGCCGCAGGCGTCAAAGCTGTAGAACTTAAAACTTCATCTTACGATTAGTTTGGTTTTATGGAGGTTTAACGTCCCAAAGGGACTCAGGCTATGAGAGACGCCGTAGTGAAGGGCTACGAAAATTTCGACCACCTGGGGTTCTTTAACGTGCACTGACATCACACAGTACACGGGCCTCTAGAATTTCGCCTCCATAAAAATTCGACCGCCGCGGCCGGGATCGAACCCTCGTCTTTCAGGCCAGCAGCCGAGCGCCGTAACCACTCAGCCACCGCGGCGGCTCGTCTTACGAATAGCTCCTTCTTTAGGCTAGAACAAAAGCTTTAACAAAAGATTACTTTTAGCCGCGGAGAAATTCTCTGCGATAGTTATGAATGAGGGCGGCGCTTCACTGCAGCCTCGTTTTATCGGACGTTAACATGCACATGATCAAAACTAAAGAACTCACCCGATGAATTTTAAATAGGTTCGCGGTACGGTAGAGATGGTCCTAATCAACCTTCTAGGCGGTCTGTACAGTACTCGACCCAAGCCGAAAACCATATTCAGTAGAATGAGTTACGGAATATTTGCAGTTAAATGAACCCGTAATTCTTGCAAACAATCCTTCTGCACTAAAATTAGTTGCAAATAGCGTTTCATCTTGCCCACTTCTTCCTTGCCGTTTCTCAACGCGCCGAAGTACCCTTATAGAATGAATTTCCTACTGTCCTGAAGAGCAGCTTTTTTTGGTATCATGAAAACTTTGGTTCAAGGAATATCCTTCTCTAAAGCCCCTAAAACGGCTGCGAGCCGAATTCGAGCTCGATATTCTTCTCAAG
This sequence comes from Amblyomma americanum, assembly GCA_030143305.2. Classification (NCBI taxonomy): domain Eukaryota; kingdom Metazoa; phylum Arthropoda; class Arachnida; order Ixodida; family Ixodidae; genus Amblyomma; species Amblyomma americanum. Next base: position 29,516 of record JARKHS020013796.1, read on the forward strand.
GATTTCGCACAGGTTTCGTAGCCTTTTCTTTCACAAAAAGAAAAAGTTTTCGGTTTATTTACTCACTCATTTTTTTGCTCAAATTTCTGTATTTTATTTCAACCTGCCAGGTGCCAAGGGCGGGACTGAATGATCCTAAAAAAATGTTTGTAGCCTGTAACAGGGATGATTCTTCTGCACCTCCATTCAGAAGTATTGAAGTTCGGTCTTCTCGATTGTTCATGATTTCTTCAATGCCTAATAGCTTGACAATCTGAGGACAACCACGGAAAAGTAAACGAACGGAACGAAGGAACAGAGCTGGTACCGCCCGCTTGCTTTTTATGTCTTATTTTTTGGTTTTTTTGTCCTAGTGAACTTTCTGTTCCGTATCATATCATCGGTTGTCTGATATCACGCAGTCGTTAAATTTGTCTCATGGGGCCTGCAATCCGGCACGACAAAAAAAAAAACGACGAAGTAATGATCAAAAACTTTTTCATGTCCAACTGAAGTCGACACATGAACGTTGGCTCTCCGCGATGGCGCGTAATAAAAGCATGGACGTATTGCGGCTATTGCCCGTGCTCTCTTCCCTGGCAAACTTATGAATGTTATTTTTCAGATTGCGACAAGCAAGCAGCTTCAAATATTCTTCTCATCTTCACTTACCTGACTGGCTGATGTCGACAATTTATGTTCACTGCTATCAATACATTGCCATTCGATCATTTGTCAACGAGCCCACCGAGATGAGCGAACAATTAAGGCTTAAAAATTTGGAAATATGCGGGTGGTTCCTCTCATATTACCACAGTACTTTCTGAATCGCAGAAACCGAAAAACTTCTGCAGCTTCAAGTGGGGATGCCATTGACCTTTCATCCGACTATTCCTGGCACATGCCGGAGGACCTTCATCCTTGGATGGTCCCTCGGTATCGCATCACGAGTATATATGAGCGGAAGCCCTACACACTCAACTGAAAGGAGTGAAAAGAAATTAAGCCGACCTCTAGCACACTCGCCTAATAAAAGGCAGAGTGCTAGAGGCCGACTTGCTCCATTTTACTCCCTATAAGCACATTCGTTCTTGGAGGGTATACAGGGTCTTTCACGTAACTTGAGCCAATGATTTCAACGAACCGGGGCATCAGAGCTGGGTCAAATCAACGACACCTTGTTTCCCGTCGAGTGGAGCTCCTCAGAATATTCTTTATATCTGCTTAATTACGTGATTAATTCAGTTTACCTATGCAATCATTTTAATATTGACTTTATAGGGCCAAAAGCGTTTCGCCAAGTTGCAGGAGGGTTCAATAAACTGTGGATTCAGTTTCCTTGTAGCAGTGTATCTCCGACGTCGCCTTTTTTTCCGCATTTAAAGAAAGCCCGTGAAATATTAAAAAAAGCGACGTGATTGCACTCTTGCGCTGCCTTATTTTGCCATTTTATTTTAGATTTTTTTTAATTCCACAAAAAAAGGACCACGTAGGAGGAACGTCGCCACAAAGTCTTGGTCGACTGTTCTTGAACCCTCCCTACACTAAGAAAACGCACTTAGCCCTTGAGTGAATGTTAACAAATTTTGCGTAATTTTTCTTATTTAATAAACGATAAAGAGTATTTTAAAACACTCTAAGGAGGGCCACATAAGGGCAAAAAATATCCGATTGGTTTCATACAGCTGCGGTTTGCAGTTATTTGGTTTAATCTTGCCTCAGGTTGCTTGAAACGCCGTGTATACCCGACTCGAATGTATCCACACATATTTTCGTTGCAAACATCAGGTACAGGCAATTAAATGGCTCGATACATAGGTGTTAATCACTCACAACAACTTTTACCACTTAAAAACTTTCATGAGTAAGACCTATAGAGTCTGTTTACCCCGTATATCCAGGAGCAGCGCCAGGATTAAGAAGTTGGCGCATAAGAAGACACAAAAGGCAACCCGTGGGCCTCCGCGATCGGCGCCCTGCTGGAGCTCATCGCGGAGGCCACGAACAACCGAACGATGATGGTGGTACTCGGTCGTTTGTCCATGCCATGCCCAACATTGGACAAAAATTTTGAACATTGAAAATTTCAAAGGTTCTGCTATGAAAATATTGAAGGCAGTGGTCCATTCTTCTGATGCGGGGCAATTTTTTAAAGTTTTTCCATCGCTGGCACTGAGAAGACTGCCGTAGAAAAGCAATGGGGAACGTTTTTGTCGATAGCAAAAATGTTCATAGCAAAAAAAAAAATGCAAGCCAGCCAATGGCAGATCTGCAGACATATTCATTGGTATAGCAAAACCTTGCAATATATGAAAATATTGTGTTCATAAACTGTTTCCCGTTCAAAAATGATTTTGGCGGAATTGTCGGGTACGATTCATGGCTAGCCCGTCCGGCTCTGAGGGTGCGGTCGGCAACACACGTGCAAAGACGCTGCTAATGAGCGGTATAGGCAGCAAGAATAACCACCTCATTCGTCAGTAAGATCACAGACAGGGTTAAGAAACCATATAGCACTTTAGTACGTGCTATATATTCTTTTCATTCCAGCGTTTTCATTCTATACGTTTCAGCAAGTATCTCCTCTTTTTCATAGTGGAGTGCGTAATAACCAAACTAGTGCACTGCAGACTGATTAACTTCTCAGAGGGAGGCACATCCGTCTCGTGTTTTGAGAGAAGGCACTCGTCGCTCGAAGGTGATTTGGCGAAAGTGAGCGTTACTAAGACTCAGCTAATGGCCCATTCCGGTTAACCAACACTTGAAGGTATCGCTCCAGAGTCGGCTTTCTTAAACCGATTTGGTGCAAAACTCATCTCTTGCGAGAGTGGTCTTGATGAAGCCCGCAGCGTTTACAGTAATGCATGGAGAAGGGGGGACTCGTCAATGGTCGTACTGCGACCGTTAGCTAGTGTGGAAGTGCCTGACCTGGAGCACGTAGCTCAGCAACCTTTCGGGCGAACTTTTCTGTAAGAAAAAGCCGTGTGATTGCGGGAAACGACGCTGCATAGCTTACGCGAGCATGAAAGCGTTACCGCGCAAAAATCGCCTGTCACTGGCGCTGATTGAGGACGAGGCACGAAAAAGGGGGATGAGCGTTCAAGACCTGGCATTGGCGCGCAAGAGCCGCATACTTCTGCACCTTTTCCTCTTTCGTAAAGAGTGTACCGAGTTCTCCCCAGTCCCTTCTTTGATATATCGCTCTCCTCTGTATTTCTTGCTATCATTTCGCCCGCTCTCTTTTTTCCGCTGGCCTCAGCTCAGGCTCTTAAAAGGTTAAATAGCGGTAAATGCAGTAAACAACAACAATTACAACTACTATATGTTCAGGACAAATGGCGTAATGCAGATTTCTCGCCAGCTACGCCCGTATCGGCGACTCAGCATTCACCAGTTCACAGCTGGACCTTGGCCTAATTGAGAACCGCTCTCAAGACGCCAGGGGAACACGTGGCTCAATCTCGCATGTGTGTTTTGAACAGACCGGCACCAAAACATGCTGAGAACTTCCTTCAAGAATGCTGATAGTAGACCGCACTATAACACACCTTTTTGCAAGCGTGTGTAAAGGGTCGAAATCTGTTTTCTAGCATTCTTTTCAAAGAATTTTAAAAGTGCGGAAGCGTAGGCACAAAGAGAAGTTCTGTGATAGCTGCATAACTATCGACAGCTGTCATGAATTCAGTACGCATTTATGGAAGTGTGTGTCTACGTTACCTTCAGCCTTGTACCGAACGACGGCTGTCTAAAATGTGTGCGTGCTGATCGAATGGTGCTGTCGTTGACGTCGTGCGTCGTAACCCACAAAACTCGTGCCTTAAGTGCTCCTCTGAAAAGGTTGTCTACGAGGGCTTGAGCAAGACGGGACACCTACATGAACCGCCGAGCTGGCGTTCATGAAGACATGTGCCATCTGCAGTCACCTCATCCTACACATAAGTAGGGAATTTTTTTTCCTTTTTGGCGTTAGCGTCCTCTTGCGTACACCTCCCTTCTTAAACCGCCGCAATTTTCTTTTTTCCTATGGGCCGTCCTTATTCGCCTCATTCGTCATAGCATCGATGCAGCTCTTCACCTGGCCAAGTACAGCGCCCTTTATCGTCACTTGGGAGCCTCATCAAAGGCGACACGGTGGCCTACGCATATAGCGCGTCTGATACCGACGCACAGAAAAATCGATGCTTACCGTTGAAGCGTTCTTTGAAATTGAAGAGCAGGAAAATCCGCAAACAATTAGACGACGACCCATTTTTAATGTGTCGGTGAAAGCTGGAATGTAAAGACACGAAGCTTCGGCTGTTTATTGAGCGCCTTGGCAGAATGTGAAGCAAGCAGAATGCGAAGCCTGTTCAAGACACTTGCAGTGCTCGAGGGGGAAGAAAATTGGCTTCAGGAAGGCACCTAACGCGCTAAACGAACAACTGTCAGCCTTTTAGAATGACAGGCCATAAGAAACTAAAGGAAAGCTAGTCGAAGGTGGCACAGACTGGGGACCGCGGCGAACAAAGGAGAGGCAAATCGGAGTGTGGGAGAGCTGTCTTTTCTGTGGAATTAAATTTGGGGATAATTATCGGAAAGATTGATCCACACGATGCGCGTCCCTAGGAAGCCTGCTCTGCTCTTTCACAAGGTTCTGGCTTCGTTTTGAGCAGCGTTCGCTTCTTTAATATGTTGCCCGTTTCTGAGAGGATATAAAGCCTAACAAAGAAAACGCATTTTCACCAATGCGTCCACACCCTTTTTCAAACGCGATTCGACATGTTCATAATTGGAGCAGAGCACCTCAGAGAGGCACATCGAGTAGCTTACAGGCGTCAGAATTTGTACATCAAATCTAAATATCATCAACGGATAGCGCTCTGCAAATAGTGAAAACCGGCGCTCGGAATTTGCCACAGCCGGAATGGGGGGAAGCGTGTGAGCGGCGATCTGTTATGAATTTCAATCTGCTGCCGATATTAGATATAGGACGTTTGAGATTCTGTAGAAGTAGTCAGTTATTGAATTAATATAACCAGAATGAAGAAGATGATCCGGCACCGACGCCAACGACCACGAAGCGCTTGCGCCGCCCGTTGGATGCTCGTGCTGGAGAGCTGCCGCTTGCGTCCCGGTCTCTCGCCTCGCTGGTTCTTAGATTACTTGCGCTAGGGTCTTTGTCGACGGGGCTTTCAACGTGCCAATAAGCCGCCCTACATTTGGTGGAGGTTGCTGCGCCCGCCTTCCCACCATCACCGTGCACCTTCGCTAGCCGCACCATCCCGGTGTCAACGACCAAGGCCAGTCACTAGCCCGCCGCCCCGTCGCAGCCAGTCACTTCAGTAAAACGTGGTGCTGGGCAAGTTGGTTAGGCGTTCTTTGAAATAGGTTAGCGCCAAAAAAGACGAACACAAGGCGAGAGAACGACGACACGACACAGAAGAGCGCTACTAACAACTGGTTTTATTTATGGCTCCAGGGTACATATTTAAAGGCTTGTCACATCGCATGCGCACAACCAAGGGGCGTCAACATTTTTCAATATCAAAAGTTTTGATGTATCACTCTCTAATCTTGAGTTTATTGCACGACAAGCAACAAGGAATGAAAAAGCACCAGTAATGGACACGATGAATCAGGGAAAAGGTTAATGAAGAAAAAGCAAACAGGACGAATAAAAACGTGCTTAGTGCTTTCTTAAGCGCATCTCTAGAAATGCCCGCTCGGCAGAGTACAACGTCATCGAAGCATCGCTTACACACTGCACTCGTTTTTTTTTATTTACGTCGAAGGCCTCCAGCAAAACTCTGCATTTTCTACTTGCATTTCTGCCTAGAACCTTAGCTTCATTAAACCATGGCATACATTTACACTCTAAAACATGCGAAACTAAATTCGCAAGGTTGTCTTGCACCCTCAAGTTATTTGCATGCTCCCCTTAAACGATCGTTAAGGCAACGCCCCCGTCTGCCCGATATACAACCTTCCTTAGGAAAGGGGGATAATATGCACCACTCCTAACGCACATCCGACGTAGGCTGCTTCATGCTGCGTTTTGCAACCGTGTGACATTCCTTGTGTGTGCTACGAGGTTCCGCGTTCGACGGCGCGGCGTAGACGGAGACCCAGATGACAGCGGCATCATCAATTACCCAGCCATGCTCGTGGAGAGTGACGACCAGAACGAAGGGGTTTAAGCCCAACCGGACCCAACCGGACCCGCCGCCGCCGCCGCGGGGGAAACGGGCTTTATCCTCCCCAATTGACGTGGCGGTTCCAGGGGCGGCCCTCCCCTGCACATCCCAGGACAAGGGAACTGTCAGCGGACCAGAGCGCGCCTTACCTTGCGGAGCGAGTGTCAGTTGATGGATGGAGAATGGAGGCCGGTGACCCGCGGGAACTGTCAGCGGGCCAGAGCGCGCCTTACCACAGCCGACGCTATGCGCTACCTCGAAGACAACCTTCTTTCCCTCGGACTCAACACGTGAGGGGGCGAGACCAGAAGTGCGGTGGTATGTTTGTGCGCCCAAGTGAAAGCCCTAGCCCCCCTCCTTCCCCTCCGGCGTGGGCGTCCTCACCCTAGGGAGTGTGGGGAGAAGAGGATATAAAAATCGACAAGCAGTACGGAAGAGGGACGCTCAGGACGACATCGTTCGCCAAGAGGGCCTTCAGCGCCGAAGCCCGACGGCGTGCAGCTTCTGCCAGCAACCGCTCGAGCCCCAAACTCCGGAGCCACTCCATCGCCCCCATGAAGTCGTCGGCACGTAAGCTCGGACGCCCCAGCCTCTGATGTATAATCTTAATCATGTGTAATTATTGAATATATCTGTTTGTTTAAACTGAGCCATACGGTGTCTCTTTGCCTCTCCGTCCCGTGTGGACCTGCGCATTGTGGGGGTCATCACAACCGCTATGATGATCGCCGCAGATGCGGGGACACAGCTTCGCCAGCTTATTTGGCACCGAAAACACAAGTAGCACGTTGTGCCTGCTCCGGTGTCGTCCGGCAGCGGGACCCCGCTGTTTCCAGCGGCAGGATGTGGAAGATTGCCTGGAATCGTGCGAACGGGTGAGCCGCCATAACAACTGGGACGACCGCGTCAAGCTCACCAATGTTATATTCTACCTGAGCGATGGCGTGAACCTGTGGTTCCGGAACCACGAGGCCGAAATTCCCGCCAGGGCCGTTCTAAAGAGCACAGTTGCGGAGGTTTTCGGACGTCCCGCCGTGCGGAAACTGCGCGTCCGAGCTCAGCCCACGGACGAGACTTTTAGCTACATCGAAGATGCAGTTGACCTCCGCAAGCGTGTTGATCCGGCTATATCCGAGGCTGACAGAATCAAACACATCATTAAAGGTATCGACGCCGACGCTTTTCAAATGTTTCTGGCAAAGAGTCCCGCCATCGTTGCCTCGGTATATACCCTGTGCCAAACTTTCGACGAGTTGCGGCAACCAACGTCTTTGCGCTCGTCACCCTCCCCCGCCTGCCGACTCCATCTCCGGCCTGGCCATCAACAACGACTTACTCGCTACCATCAAAGACTTCCTGCGGGACGAGGTCGCCCGGCAGCTCTCGCTCGTATCTAGCCAGCACCCGTCACTGTCCGTCCTCACTCCTGAGATCCGGCACGCCATCACGCAGTAGGTTGCCGATGCACTTCCTAGTCTTCGACAACCGGCTCCCTTGGCTCCCCAGGTCGCTCTTCTCCCGATCCAGCCCACCCCTGTTGCTTCCCCGCTGAGCTACGGTCCACCAGTTAACGTGCCGGCGCCCCCGCACCCGTGCCTCTCACGTATGCCGAAGCTGTCACACGACCCCCACGGCCGCAGGCCTATGCATACGTTCCTCCAGCGGTGCCTGCGCCTGTTGCTTCCCGGCACCGCTTCACGACCGCTACCTACAACCCTTGGCGCACAGCTGACAACAGACCGATCTGCTACGCCTGCGGTCTTCCAGGCCACGTCGCGCGCCTCTGTCGACGTACTGTGCGTGCGCCTGTGCACCCTCTGCAGGACTACCCCTGATACGAAACGCACCTTTCCCCCACCAGCCGGACCACCACCTCAGGGGACCTCACCTGACCGCGCGCTCGGACGCCAGCACTTCGTTTCCCAACGCTCCACCACCGCACCTTGTCGCCCATGAGGCGTCGCAACGTCCCCACTGATCCGGAAAACTAGCAGCCGCAGTTCCTGGGGCCCGAACTGCGCACTCATCGCCCTGCTTAAGTCCTCGCTTTTCTCCGCCGAATCTTTTTGGCGTGTTTGTAGACGGCGTCAAGACACTTGCGCGTGTGGACACTGGGGCCACCGTTTCTGTAATTTACGTAAACTTCTGCCGTTACCTCCCCATCTTCTGGACTCTCCCTCCGTACTGCTAGCGGCGAGCCCGTTCATCCGTCTGCCGCTTGCACAGCACGCTTCGTCATCGCCGATGATTCATATATTGTCGAATTTTAGGTCTTCCGTGCAAGCTCGCATGACGTTATCATTGGGTGGGATTTTCTATCCCGCCACAGTGCCGCCATTGACTACACCCGTGCGCACGTCATCTTCTCTCCGCTCTCCGATGCCCCCTTTGACGAGCCTGCGATTCGCCGCGATGCTAACCTTGTCGCCGAGGGCAATGACATTACCCCTGACAGTACTCGTCCCTGTTTGCACCACCTCTGTTTCTGATGCCACCGTTCTCTTCACGCCTTCCCCGTCCTTACCTCTCGTCGACACCTCTCTCTTCCCTTCGCCGTCATCGACATTCTCCACGGTGCTGCTGCAATCCTCGTCTCTAACACCTCATTATCTGCGTTCTCTCAGCTCCGTGGCCTATAACTCTGATACTATTATAACGTATAAATAATCTGCAATATCATCTATTCGAAGGTAAATGTCCACTATGTCTTTAAATCTTGACACAGTCCTTGTAAAAAGCGCCAAAAACGACGGAGTAGAAAAACAAAGATACACGACAAGCGGCGACTCGCAACATTTTTATATTGAACCCATGCAAGCTACCCAATTTCAAAGTTTTGTTTAACATAGTAATAATTGTTACAGTTAAATAACGTTACAAGACAACTCCGTTCTGCAGTAACGACCACCAGGCCAGGTGCTGCGCAAAACGCACTAGTTAGAAAGCCCACATTGGCGCCCAATGGGCATAGAAGTTGTTCCATACGACCTTCACAGAGAGTATCAGAGAGAAAGTTGACAGACTGCGTGGACCTGACGCTATTTTATGTCCCGACACCGTCTCATGCCACCAGATTACCACGCTAATAGTTGCTATTTTTTGATGTTTCATCCGTGTTAAGTCATATTTTATTCTTCAGCACTTACCGACTACGCATATGTAAGTCTTGAGGTGCGACTTACAGCACCTTTGAGACACCAAAGTCTTCGTATAGGATATTCAAGCTAGCGCTGTCGCCTATTTTACAGAAATATAAATAAGGAAATGTCTCCATTGTCGTACTCCCACGGAATTCGCCTCAAAGTGCTTCCTCGTGCCAGTGCAAGGTCAGCCTCACGGCTGTATGCAATTAGCCTTCGGAACGAACGAGGGAGGCATGCGGTATGGAGGACGGAGGCTTCCTGCAACGTGCACCAGGATGCCGCGGCAATCCTCTTTGGAGCTACGCTTTGCATTTTTATCGCTGCTTCCTACTCCGTTTTTGTCCTGCTTATCCGGGCGTCCTATCGCTTTCAGATGGTACGGAATGCGCCGAACTTGGGCGGCCGCACGCGCCGCACTAAGCTGCTACAAAGAAAAGCCCTTAAAAGAAAAGAAGTCGCATGTTCCTCGCGCTTTTCATGGCCAGGAAGCACAGAAAGGAGGTCAGGCGATGGGATGAGTCCACCGACAGCGGCTTTTCGCAAAAAACAAAAAAAAACATACATGCTTGTTGGAAGACTTTAAAATGTACATAGTCCATGCAGTCGTCGAGACGTGTTCGGACGCTGCCTTCTTGTATACTTGAGCAGTACCGAATCTCGTCTTACTTACTTAGTCTTGTGGCTAGACGAACCTTGGAAGTAGCGGTCTTGTTTACGTATTTCGTGATAAATTGGCCGCTGTATTGTGCCCAGATATTGTAGGTTTCCTGTTTCGCAACGTCGTTGCACTTCGGCTTGCAATTATTAATTTGAAAATAATAGAGAGTAAAATGAATTTATGGCTGCAGGTGCTCTTCTAGCTTGTTAATTCAGGCTTCCTGGAAGAGAAAGAGCGTGATGTGGGCAACACAAGCTTTTAAAGTGGTAAGGGAATACATCTGGTCAGGAGCGATTCAGACCGCGAGAGTGGAATAACGTAGGAGAATAAGAATCGGGTAGAATGCATTCGGCAGGCACTCTCAGTGGCAGTTTACCAGGATACCTCAGGAGGAAAGTATGAAAACTTTTGCCGGTACTAACGTCTGGTACAGAAAGGTGGAGGATAACTAAATGGTGCAACTTAAATTCAGGACAGCGCTGCGAGGTGTGAAAAGGAAAATGATGGGTGTAACGTTAAAGAAAAGTAGAGAGAATAATGGGACAAGAAACAAACTAGCTGACGCTATCCTAAAGTTGAAATCAAGAAGAAGAAACTGGTACAGGCTGGGCATGAAATACGAATGCAAGTCAACCGATGATGATGAAAACAAGGCAAAAATGTACTACAACAGCTAATTTTTACTACTATTGGACGCCGCGAACCGTGAAACTCTTTGATACACACGTATGAAACCATCACGAGAAAGCAGGACGCAGGGTGACAGAGAACAGAAGCGCGAGCGACGCTGTGAACACTGAAACCGTGTCATGTACAGTGTGCTCAGTGGTGGAACTGCTGCGCCAATTGCGCCAAACTGCGCCAAATCAGAAATCTTGCTTTATGCTGCTACAAAATCGATTTTTTGCTTACTTTTGCGCCAAGTCTTCACCGAAACGCCGCTGAATAACTCTGCGGAGAGCAAAACCGAAATTCACTGTCGCGAAATCCGATATCTGCCGGCAACACTGTTCAAAACCTGTGCTGATTGGAAGAAAATGGCGCGAAGAAAGTGTCTATCTTCATCCATGCTGGCCATCGCAGCCGGAATTCATCGCAGCTCACGAAGTCTCCGCCCTGATGGATGAGTTTAGTCTTTGTGTCTCAGAAGATATTAGCCAGACAATCCGAACGACTTGATGACTTCTGGCAAAAAATTTTTCGAAGTCAAGCAAGAGGATGGGGCTCGAAGATATCCCTTGTTGGCGGCACTCGTAAAAGCACTTCTGTGCCTCTCGCACAGCAATGCTCATTTGGAGAGGGGCTTCAGTGAAAATCGGCGAGTGGTGAGAGGGCGATCGTCCTTTTGAATGCAAATTGTAAATGGGCTTAGGTCTGTAATGACACATTCCCAGCGTTTCGGCCGAAATCCAGCTGCCATTCCTATGACACAACGATTAATCACAGCGCTGAAAGTATCGCGGAAATGAAGGCTGCAGTGGTTGGAGGCAGATGCAGCAGAAGAGACACGTGCAAAACATGTGAAAGAAGGTACAGGACAAGGACGCCCAGAAAAGAGGTCAGAGTGAAGAGAAGGTACTGGAAAAGATCAGGCTGGCCAGGAATACGATCACCAATGCTGAGCTGCTTTTCGCAAAAGGCGTCAAGTCTAAAAATTTTGCAGTTGTGGCAAGCCCTTCTGAAGAATGGACAGGAAAGGCTCGCAGCAGCGCTGTCTGAGCTGGAGTCATCAAGGAAAGAAAAGAAATAGTACCTTAAATTTGCATTTCTAAGAATGGTATAATTTTTATAGCTTTGTTGCATATCTCGTTATGTCGTCCATCTGAATAAAAAAGATTTTATTTTTAGCAAAATCTTCTGTTTGCAAATTTTTGCAGCTTTTTAAGGAAAGAACAGACTTTAAACTGAATTTGGGCTTGATGCTTGTTTTTGCATGGCTATGGTCGTCATAAACACCTGAGCAATTGATTGTTCCAGAAATAAAACAAGCCTTCTTTATTTAAGTGCTTCGAGACATGAAATTTTGCTAAGAAACAGTTTTTTTCCTCCTACAAAAGCTCAAATATCTGCTACAAAATGTCATTTTTCCTGCTACAAACTTGAAATTGCTGCTACAAACTGCGATTTCGTCTGCTACAAAAGCTGCTACAAGAAGCCAGTTGTCAGTTCCATCACTGAGTGTGCTTCGTGGTTATATTCTGGTGAGGGAAGGCTGTACACCGCTGACGTTAAGTGCAGTCATGTACAGAAGTTTGAGGGATTCAAATTCGCGGAAAAAAAAAGTAATTTCTGCGTTGCCTCGCTAGCCAGTCAG